>OZ030026.1:2574200-2579200 GCA_964023405.1 Apodemus agrarius
TTAGAGGCAGGAGGATCAGACGTTCAAATTGATCCTCAGGTACAAAGTGATTTCAAAGTTGACCTGGGTTACATGAGGCCCTGTCTGGAGACAAACAAGATAACAAATCCAAAAATGGCACGAGAGTCTCATACCAAGTGCACACACTGCACACTTATTTATTTATTTGTCTATCGTCTATCTATTGATCTCTATCATCTATATATCTATTGATCTATATCTATCATCTACCATCTATCTATCATCTATATATCTATTGATCTATATCTATCATCTATCATCTATATATCTATTGATCTATCCATATTATCTATCATCTATATATCTATTGATCTATCCATATCATCTATCTATATCTATCTATTGATCTATCCATATCATCTATCTACCTACCTATCATCTATCTATCTATCTATCTATCTATCTATCTATCATCTATTTATCTATTGATCTATCCATATCATCTAGCTATCTACCTACCTATCATCTATCTATCTATCTATCTATCTATCTATCTATCTATCTACCTATCTATCATCTATATATCTATTGATCTATCCATATCATCTATCTATCTATCTATCTATCTATCTATCTATCTATCTCAGTGTTTTGAGTCAAGGCCTTGCTATATAGCCTATCATTATTATAATTAATTGGCTCACTATTGTGTACATGCTATGCATATTTATGTATGTGTACACGTGTGTACATATCCATGTGTGTGCACATCCATGTGGAGGCCAGAAGCCACATCAGATGTCATCCTCAGTCACTCACGTCCTTAGTATCCTCACTAATCCCAGAGCTCACCGATCGGCTAGTTGGGAGGACACACTGGTCTTTGTCCCGTTCCTCATGCTTCTCCCCCAGCTTTTGTGTGAACGCTGGGGTCTGAACTCTGGCCCTTGTGCCTTCACGGCAGGCAGTTGAGACAGTATCTACCTATGTAGCCCCGGCTGTCCAGGAACTCACTATGTAAACCAAACTAGCTCTGAACTCACAGCAATCTGCCTGCCTCTGTCTCCCATGTGCTGGGGTTAAAGGTCTATACCACCACCCCCAGTATGCTTTTTATTTTTAATTGATCCATAAAAGCATAAAAATAGAATATATTAATAGATATTATGTCATGCTTGGCGCATTGATTACATTGTATAATGTTTAAATCAGGCTAACTATATTTATCTCTTCAGTGGCTCTTTGCCGTGACAACTTTTCCCACATTGTTATAAATTGTAGCCATCTGCACGGCACCCTGTATCTTCTTGTTTCTCATCGTAGCTCAGAACCCATTCATCACAATTGCTGCACATAATGCGAGCTTGAACAGCATGCTCCATAAATCATCAGACCGAGGCTGAACATATTCTGTGGATTAGTCAGCCTTACTGTTATTATCTCTGCAAATGGGGTGACTGAAGAAAGAAAATTTGTTTAAAAATAAACTTATACATTGCATTTGTTCTTAGACTCTGCTTCATTGGTTTTGAAGTGTTGTATCTACCTGGGATAGACATCCCATCCTTCAACGCCCTCAAACCCCGACCCTCACGAGCACTGCCTCTTTTTGAGACAAGGTCTCACTGTGTAGCTCTGGCTGGATTGGAGCTCTCTATGTAGACCAGGCTAGCCTCCAACTCAGAGAGATCTAACTGCTTCAGCCTCCTGAGTGCTGGGATTAAAGAGATGCACCACCATTTTAGGTTTAGAGCCCATTATTGTTCTTCCCTCCAGTGTCAGGAACGACGACAGTGATTTTCTCTCCTCTCCTAGTTCAGAATCACTGATGTCAAAGCTGTCGTGTCCTGAAGCCCTGTAAGCTGGTTGACGATAGGATCAAGACTTAAAAGAAATAACCTTGAGCTTTCCTGTCCTTCATGTTGCCGTATGGGCCTCTCAGGGATGGCTCTGAAATCATCCTTTGATCCAAACTATAGCTGAACATGCTAGAACCCAAATAGGAACTTCTCTACCAGAAGCCTGTGGCTGAAAAACCGAGATCACACTTTGTCTTTTGTTCCTTGTTTCCCTTTTTGTCTATAGAAACAAAATTGGAGATCTGGTGGGTTGAGCCCTGCAGAGGTGTCTTCCTGATGGAGCCACCTGCACCCACTGCCCTGAAAGGAGACACGCAGCTATGGATTAGGTGACTACACCGGCCTGTTTGGGGGGAATTTGGTCCAATGTTGGCTTAAGGGAGTAGGGGGATGGATTTCAGATTAGAGAGTGCTGATGTCCAGAATCTGACACCCCAGAGTGAAGACCTCCAGAGGAAGGTTTCCCTGACCCTCCCTCTCCTGCCCACGTGCCTCTCCCATCCCTTGTTCCTTCCCAAGGCGAGCCACCAAAACCACAGAGTGTCTTCTTCCAGGCTGCCATCAAAGCCTGAACATTGTCTTTCTCCAGGGCTAGCTATAAAATCTCTGCCTTCCTGCTGATGGGTTGACCAGAAAGAGAGGAAACCCTTGCACCCCAGAGGGTCCGCCCTATCCCTAGGAATAAGATACTACAAGAAGGGGCCAAGAAGAACTGGGACAGATGTGCCTTGCAGAGTCCCCTCTGTCTGTCTTCAGCGGCACATACACACATACGTGGCTGTGTCTGCTCCGTTGACCCCAAGCGGTAAAAGACCATTCAACTTGTAAGTTTTTTGGGTCTTCAATCTACAGGCTCCTTTTTGTCTATTGTCATAGCCGTCAACCTGTCTTTTGTTATAGGGATGTCAGCTGTGACCTTTATAACAGGCAGGGAAGGTGCCACCTTTCTCCGCCCTTACAGTATTTAAAGTCATTTGGCGGCCGACAACAACCTTTAAACCATATAAAATAACCCCAATTCATTAGAATATCTTAATAGCTCTTTATTAGATCTGTGAGGCCGGAGAGAGGACTCTATGGTTAACAGCACGGGCTGCTCTTCTAGAGGATGCAGGTTTGACTCCCAGCACTTGGATGGAGGCTCACAGCTGTCAGTAAGTCCAGTCCTAGGAGATCTGAGGCACTCTTCTGGACTCCGTGGGTACTAGGCACACATGTGGTGCACACACATACATTCAGGGAAAACAGCCAAACACATTAGATGAGAGAGAGAGAGAGAGAGAGAGAGAGAGAGAGAGAGAAGACTAGAACATAATTCTGCAGAGGAGGGAAGAAGTTTGGGATATAGTCAATAAGACAGTCAATAAGTGCCCCTTGCTGCTAGAGACGAATCTGGCTTGCTGCAGTCAGTCGTACTTCTGAGTGGATTATTGGATGTTCAGAATGCTTTCTTTAGCCACATGGATGAAAGAGACCTATGAGAGAGAATAGAGTAAGTCTGAGAGAGATACCAGAGATGCCAGGACTCCAGCTCTATTCCTAAACTCTGCCCAAGAGCAAAGCATGGTGGCACATGCCTGTGATTCCAGTACTTGAGACACAGAGGCCAGAAAACGCAGTCATTATCAAGGTCACTCTCAACTATGTAGTGAATTTGGGGGGCCAGCGTGAGCTCCCCTGGTATGTTTTATAAAGTCTCATTCATTTTAGTGAGGATCTGAGCTTGCTCTCTGTGGCACCTCCCATTCAAGAATCACTTCCACTTGGTTTTGAATTAAAAAAAAAATTTCTTTATCATACTCGAGGAAAGACACAATTGGGGGCTGGTGTACCCCTCCTTGCCACTATTAACAAAGACATGAAACAGAGACAGAATTTGCCTTATTTAATCAGACCAGGGACTAGAAGTCAGGATTCTAAATCCAGTCCTATGAGGTGTTTGATGCTTATCTGGAGTAACCCTGACAGCTGGTTTAACACGTTTCACTTGCAAGCTGCCAGGAATCTCAGGGCTTTCCTCCATCATCAGGTCTCGTCTTACTGGTGTTTCCACATGCCCAACTGTCTAAATCCATCTGGCTCAAACAAATCTGAAAACGAGGCAGGGGTGGCGGCACAGGTCTGTAATCCAGCGTGTGGGCAGGAGCTTCCTCAGTTACATAGTTACTGAGTTACATAGTTACTGAGGCCAGCTTCGGTTACAGAAAACAAACCAGTGACGAGCCATTGTTTGTAGAGGGCCACACCAAGGGGGAGGCGAGGAAGCTGAGGGAACGAGGAACAGGTAGGTGAGGGGTCCAGCTGAACCCTCTTGGCTTTGAATAGCCATCGCTGATATGCAGTGCAAGCCTGCCAGTTTTCTGGTCAGTACTGACTCCCCCTCAGTCTCAGGCCAGACTGTGATTCTTCCAAGAGTCCTTTGACCCCCCAGTCTAGACTACTTGTCCCTGCTGCGCACCAGCTCCTGTAACAGCCTGTTCGCTTTGTTCCATGATACTTACCACATGAGTAACTGCTCATTCAGCCGTGCCCTTCCCTGGTATCCCAAGTTTCTCCAGTGTGAGAGCTACGGCATGTTCAGCACACGGCCCCAGCCCTGGACAGGCTGCTGGCTCCTGTCAGATGTTGCCACATAAGTCAGATGAATGACTGAGTATGAAATGGCTTCAAATTTTTGACATGGATAATATTTTCAGTGGGTTCATCTAGAGCCTTCACTGGGACACCTCGGATGTGGGTCACAGAAGCTGGAGATGGATCGCTTTAGAACAAAAACTGCCAGTACACCTGTGTATGCACTTAGGCATGTATAGTGCACACACACATGGACATACAGAGAGATACACGCAGAGACACAGACACACATACAGGCACACTCACACACATACACACCTAGACACACATAGACACACACACAGACACATAGAGAGAGACACACGGGCACACACAGAGACACACATGCACACATAAAATCAGGAAATGAACTGAATAGAAATGAAAATATGACACATAATTTGTTAGCTGAAACCAAAGCAGTGCTTTGATGGGATTTCACAGCTTGCTATGTGTTCAGCATTGTTTATTAGTAGGCAAATGCAAGTTAAAACCATCATTAGGATGGCACAACATTCTTACCGGGGTGACTGTAATCCAAGAGATTAACAATGCCCAGTGCTGGTG